>BPLR01009735.1:0-21395 GCA_021605095.1 Caerostris extrusa | reverse complement strand
ATAAACGACGAAATATTGTAGAATACACATTAAGCATATTTAAAGGCGTTATGAAAAATTTGAAGTAAATATTTTAATTTTATTGGGTAATAAACTTAACGTAAGGGCAGCATATTTCGTGCTCTGATTGTTTCCACAAGCTAATTGGGTACAATAAGAAATTAAGTTGAAGAAAAATTAGATGAAGAGAGAAAAAAAAAAAGATATTTTCTAATTTTATGCTGTAACTTCCTCATTTAATATATTTCGATTCCAAGGTTGCTCATTATGCACGTTCAAGTGATACTCGATTCTATAATATGAGCACTCTCGTTGTGGCAAGAAGCTCAGAACTTATGAATTAACAGCAACATGTTTCAATTTCTACAAATTACTAGGCAATCTGTTATCTCACTTTGAAATATCACGATGAAATTAAACTTTTAATTTAATGACACCTCATATGCTTGAGAATATAAAAAAGACATAAAATAATATATCTTTTGAACTTATTACGAGTAAGTAATGTATTTAACGTCGAATTTGTTAACTTTAAGTACACTCATGCCCATAAATTAAGGATAATGAAGTTCAGGCAAAAGAAAGAGACAGAAGCAAAACAAATTTGACTTATTTGTGAAGTCTGTTTATTAAAAACAAAAGGTAAAAGAGCAAAAACGATGCTATATGTTTGACATAATTAATAAAAATTGCGATTTTTTACTCCTGGAGCAAATTTCAAAAAAGAACCTATTTACAAAAACAGTATAACATGGTTAGTATGATGAATATGGAGTATGTCTCCCGGACGATGCAATACAGGCCTTACAACGCCTAGGCATGCTTGAGTCAAATTATCAATCTGATCTTGGGAATATTACACCACTCATCAAGCAATGCCCTCCGAAGTTCCGGTTGACAGGTGAGAGGGGTTGACAGTCTGCAATTCGTCGGCCAAGCATACCCCACATGCTATATTGGATTCAAGTCCGGTGAGTATGCTGGGCCAATCCATACGGGTGATATCCTCCAATTGAAGGCATTCGTCTACAATGTTTGCACGGTGAGGACGGGCGTTGTCATCCTTAAACAGTCAGCACCCATGGCGCCCCGAAACAAACGTACATGTTGTTCCAGAATGACATCCCGATAGATGTGGCCTGTCATCGTTACACTCTGAAC
The DNA here is from genome assembly GCA_021605095.1 of Caerostris extrusa. Lineage (NCBI taxonomy): Eukaryota > Metazoa > Arthropoda > Arachnida > Araneae > Araneidae > Caerostris > Caerostris extrusa. Next base: position 20,234 of record BPLR01009735.1, on the reverse strand, counting down.
ATGCAGGTCAGTTCTTGGAACCAAGAATAATTCCCTCCCAAACGAGCCATCCTGCACCACCGTAACGGTGTCGTTCAATGGTGTTCTCTTTGGCGGTAACGTGTATCTGGCGCTCTCCATAGGAAAGTCCGGCGAGATCAGACTGCAAACTAAATCTGGAGTCGTCGGAAAATATTACACAAGACCACTGTTGCGATGTCCACAATGCATGCTCTCTACTCCATGTTAATCGCAGGCGACAGTGATTTGCGGTAAGTGGAACACATCTGACAGGCCTACGAGCATATAGACCAATGTGCCCTAAGCGTCTGTACACGGTCTGCCTTGAAACTGTCGTACCGGTAGCTGAAAAGAGCTGACGATACAGGTCTGATGCTGTGCTCCGTCTGTTTCTTTTTGGCAGTAACTGCTAAATACGGTCCCCATTCGGCGTGTAACTGGGGGCGACCTGTGCTGTAACATCTACTCACATTACCATCATCTGAATCATTAAAGATGACACTCTGGACGATTCCAAGTTTCTCGATACTTCCCGCTGGGTACGTCCACATTCCAGTCGTCCGATAATTCTCCACGTAAAAAATCATCCAAATGCATCCATTTGCCATAACCATGCGGTTATTGCATTGAAAGGCTTTTAAAGCTCTTGTGAACAATTTACTTCTTTGCCACCAATCCTTATACACCCCTGCCCTTACACTCGTCATTGTAACGTACTACCGCGCCATCTGGTGGTTTCCTGTAATTTGCCTATTCTTCTTCAAGATGTGTGTGATAATTCTACAGGTGAAATTTTTATTTTAGAGTTCAATTTCTGTGTGATTCTGAATTATCCTTAATTTATGGACATGAGTGTAGTTTAACTGTCAGTGAAAACATTTTTGTTTATTTTCTTTTATATAATTTCGCAATCTACGGAATAGTACTCGAACACCCTGCACATAAATTAATATGAACCTTCCTATATTTATCATGTCAGTGGAAAATTATTTCTTGGAAATTATGAAATACATGTTGTTGATGAAACAGATGTTGAATTTAGAGTTTTGCCATCGTTTCTCGTCTCCTGGATGTTGACTGCGTAAACATTGGTTTCGAGGAACGGAAACTAGAAAGGGGAGAAAAGTATTCCAAGTTTCTGACGTGAATAGAAGAATATCAATTCGCTGCTTTACGGAACTGGCAATATTGCTATTGATTTTCCCCACATTCTCCGGAAGAAAGTAAACAGAAGACCAAACCAGCGAAGTGATTCCGAGTTTGAAAACCGAGTGCAAATGTTGACTCGTCGAAACTCATCACTTCCAGAATTCATTGTCATCGATTAAATGACTTGAAAATTTCTTTTTGTTTTTAAATTTTTTTTTGCGTGACTTTAGATGCTATATTTTTTTCGTGGTTTTCTTTTAAACGAACCGCCACCAGTTTTGTTTGCAAAAATGGAAGATTTCGTGCCAAAAATTGATGTTTGATTAAATGTTTGGCGATACAAGTGAAAGGATTCTGGGTTCGCCCATGCACTTTTCTGATGGCAAAAACATGATATAAAGCATGGACTGTAAATATATATTTTTTAACTTAGAGTAGTTTATTTTTATGCTTTTCGTGTTCTGTCGCCATTTATTTATCATTGTTGTTTATAGTGTGGTTCGGAGTTTATAGAGGAAGTTGAAAATGGTTGGCAGGAATACGGAGGTATTTTAAAAATGAATACTATCTATAAATTTCTTTAAACGAAGAAATGCTACACGAAAACTTGCTAGATTAATATTGCTTCGGAATTTGATAGCAATAGTTAAATTCACCAATTATAATCGGTTAGTTGCAACGTACATCTAGCATGTAAGAGATATATACTAGAGCATCGGTTTGTAATCCAGAATACGCAAATCCCTGGGCAAAAGGCCAAAATTGATGTTTGAGTAAATGTTTGGTGATGCATGTGGAAGGATGTTGAGTTCGGCCATGCACTTTTCGATGATGGCAAAAAATATATTTTCAGTCCGTGCTTTATATTAAATTTTGGGAAGTTTATTTTTAAAGCTTTTTTACGTGTTATATAACCATTTATTTATCATTGTTGCTTATAGTGAGGTTGGAAATTTATAGAGGAAGTTGAAAATGGTTGGCAGGATACGGAGGTATTGTATTAAAAATAAATATTTTCTGCAAATTTCTTTAAACGAAGAAATACACGAAAAATTGGCAGGATTCCAATGACAGTATTATTAGGTGACAATATTATATCGAGTTTTGATAGTAGTTAAATTCATTAATTATGAGGTTAGTTGTAACGTATAGCTAGCATGCAAGAGATATCCACTAAGAGCATTGGTTTGTAATCCATAATACTCGTATCCTTGAGGGTACATGGAAAATATTAGTCATGATAGAAAATGGCGAAACAAAAAAATTTCAGAAAAGTGAAAATCTAGTAATTGATTGATCAGTGGTTGTCTTTAGTACATTCCCACCAATCAAACTTTTATTGTCCTTTTTGTTTTAATAATTTTCTAAGAAATATTTTGATCGTCTCAAAGCTCCTGCAGCATTTTTATTTAAAAGGCAAATGAAAAATGCCCTCATTTTAATGTAATTGGGCGCCAATTGCTAATGTGTATTGATAGACCTTTTCTTTTTTATGACTGCTGAAGTGTTTAGCTGTGATTTAAAATTTTTAAATACTTTTTGTTGATGCTATATTATGTCTCAAAATCGATACGCAGTTGAAAAATTGTATTCTTAAGATAGCTGCAAATAGCATTCAAATATAAACTGCTGACAGGTATTATAATCTTTAATTGTTTTGATGTTAGGCTGGTTTTTTTAAATAAAGCCCATAAATGTAAAAGTGCCAGGGCGCCCTAGAAGATTGCCACGTGCACCCTGTGGTATTTTAGAAAAATGTGTGCCTACATATAAAAATAAGTATAGTTACTCTTCAATTTTTTCCGTCCGAAAACAGCTTTCATTATAAACAACACATAAATTATAATTACATAAAATATTAAAAATAAATACAATTATATAAAAAATACACGATAATAAATTGCAAGATAAAAAATTTTAATAATTATATAAATAATTTTATTTCAATACATTCACTAATTTATATCAAACTTTTTTTTTAAATAGGATTTTTAATGTAACACTTATAATGCTTAAAAATACATAATTGTATTTTGTTTTTATTCAAAACAAGATTAATTAAAAGCGTCATTGTAAACTGATGTTGAAAAGCATGTCAAAAGGATGAAATTGTGACAATACTTTTTTCTTACCAAGAAAAAAAGCTCTGAAAAATGCTTAATTTAGTATACATAAAAATGTTACAGTCTTCATATTTATTGATATTATTTTACGACCTCTCATTTCCGTAATAGCTATGTGCATTATCTCTGAACTGACTGCAATACGAGAACTCGCGTCACATGCTCCCTATTAAATCGTCGTACCTTTCCCCGAATGTTTTGCCTCCAGTCATTCCACTCGTAGTAATCCGAAAATAATGCGACCCGCTGCGCTCAATATTAAGCACAAGGGCAGAGGAAAATGGGGAAAATTGCGATTTATAAACTTGTCAACATTCTTTCCCGTTTCTCGGGCGGAAGATAGGGATGATTGCGGACGTAATTACGAGTTCGCGATTTCTGGAATTGTCCCGAAGAGGATAGAGCTCTGAAGAGATCGCGCAAATATACAAGCAGTCAGTACAAAAGAAATAAAGATTGTCCTCAAATAAACATTTCACTTTCTTCTTTTGCTGTAGTGTATCCGAAAGCGTTGAGAATGGTTTAAAATTGCTTGTAGTATCCTTATTTAGAAAAAAAAAATTGAATCAAAAAATGCAGTGTTTTCGTGAAAAGAATTTTTGAAATTTCTCTAGGCTGATAGATTGGAACTTAATTGTTTTCACACTACTAGCAACAAAATTACAAAAGTCATGTTATCATGGTAACTCAACGTTTTAATATTTTGCTAACATTAAAAAAAATAGAGCATAACATCAAATATATAAATTTTATTTTTACTGCACAAATGTAATAATTTAGCATGTATTAAAATTTATGGTTATTAAAAAACTTATTTCAACTTATTTTCAACTTATTTTTGAATTTTTTTGATGCATAACGAAATACCATGTAATAGTTTACATTTATTTTTTTAATTATACATATTTAGAATATTATAGTTATTCTAATGTATAATAAGCCTGATGGGCCGAGGGATTAGCTCTCTGCTCTCGGTGTCATAGGTTTTTGTGTTCGAGTCCATGGATGTTTGTAGTGGTTGGCCATCCACTTTAAACCTTAGATCCTGGTATAATATGAATGTAGAGAGATGGGTATAGGGCTGACAATCCTAGCCTACAAAAGAAAGCATCTCCTGTCCCGAAATCTGCCAGTAGGCAGACGGTCTTGGCCCATCATGGCGCCAAGTTAATTAAAAAATTAATGGAAGGGCATGTTAAAAGAGGAGAAATGTGCCTTTTAAACGCTCTGAAAATGCTGAATTTAGAATATATAAAAATGGTATATTCTACATATTTATAAATATTTTGTTACGAATTTCCATTCCTTTAATAAATGGGGAAAATTGCGATTTATAAACTCCTCAACATTCTTTCCCGTTTCTTCATGCGGAAGAGAAGAAGGATTGCCGGACGTAATTACGAGTTTGCGATTTCTGGAATTGTCCCCGAAGAGGACACATAGCTCGGGAGAGATCGCGCAAAATATAAAAGTACAAAAGCGCAAAAAAGTACGCGCCAGTACAAAAAGAAACAAAGATTGTCTTCAAATAAACATTTCACTTTCTTCTTTTGCTGTAGTGTAGCCGAAAGCGTTGAGAATGGTGGAAAATTGCTGGTAGTACATTTCTTCGGAAAAAGAAAAATTAAATTAAATCAAATATGCAATGTTTTCGGGCAAGGCATTTTTAAAATTTTCTACTTTTATAGATTGAACTTTATTTTTTCACCCTACTAGCAACAAAATTACAAAAGCGATGTTACCATGGTAACTGAACATTTTATAATTCTGTTAGCATTGAAAAAAAGTATAGTATTGAATCAAATATAAATTTTATTGCTTGATTGTACGAATGTAGTTGTGCTTGTATTAAAATTTATGGTTATTAAAAAAATTGTAAAACAGAAGTTTCAATTTTTTTTCCGAATTATTATTTGACGCATAACATAAAATCATGGAATAATTTTTATTTGTTTACATTTTAGCGATTCTAATGTTTACTTAGCCTGATGGCGGAGTGACTAGTGCTGTGTGCCACAGGTTTCTCGGTTCGAGTCTCTGCGGTGCCGTTGATGCTTGTAGTGGTTTGGAATCCTTTTAAATCATAGATTCTGATCTAATAAGACTATTGGGCATAGTGCCCCAACTAGTAAACCCCTAACCAGTAAAAAGAAAACTTCTCCTGTCTCAGAAATCTGCCAGTATGCAGACGGCCCTGGCCCACCGTGTAACTGTTGCTCCAATGAAGAAGAATGTTTAATTGCTTTAGATGTATGAAATTGAGTTTCTACATACAATAAATGGGACAACTTTCTTTAAAATGTATCTGAATCGCAATTTTCAATTTTGGTACAGAAAATTCTCAGCTAAACTTATCACAATCAATTAAACATAACTTTTAAAATGGAATAGAAAAAGGGTGTTCTTTTCTTAAGTATCAGAAAAACAAATACCTCAACTATTGTCCACCAGTAGAAAAAGAAATTATGCGATTATTGAGGAAATATAATGAACATTGACAAAATTAAAATTATTGTGACCATAATGAATGGATCGTTTAATATTTTCATTCATTACACTATATTTTTAATTAATAATTATATTCAAAATAATTATGAAAATTAGTGCTGACTCCATTTTTGTATTTATTTTTAATCAGTTACGTAATTCGAGGAATCTAGAATCTTCATAACTGAAAGAGAATACGATTCTACAGAGAATTGAATTATATAAAAAGAAGAATACAATTACATAAAGAATTTTGTATGAAGAAGAATGCAATTCTATAAAGATTTCAGAATTCTTAGATTTAATAAATTTTCAATTTGAACTTTGGATGGGTAGCGGAAGAGTGATTCAAAAATAGCTTTAAAAATAACTTTCGATAAGATCTTCGCGTGGTAACAAAATTTCGTTTCAAACAGGCTTATGTGAAATTTTAAATATATTGACATATTTGTGTTCTGTCGGATTGAAATTTTTGCAGAGCTTCGACGTTTATTTATCGAAAAAGGTAAGTGTTTCAACTAATTAGAAAGAAATTACATGAAATATATTTAAACATCCAGATTAATGTAATCAAGTATTAGTGTGTCTACACTATTTTTGACCTGCGTACTCAGTTTCAATAAAATAAGTAAAAATTATGATGTATTTAAAAGGTTCAAAAATCATGTATATATGATGAAATAAAAGATTTTAAAAGGCATAGAATTAAAATAACTTCTTGTATTTTCTCGACTTCGAATATCGCATTTTATAAACTATTTTCAATAAGAATAAAAGCTATTAAAATTTTTCTAATCATCACAAATTACATTCACTGAGAATATTGAAAAACTGCTATTATACCTAATATACACCCTATTATACTTAAGCAAAAATTTCTTAACTAAAATAAAGTTGAAAAAATGAAAATTTGCATTCATATGTTTCTCTTAACTTTATAAAATTTACGAAATTTTTTTTATCTTAGAAACTTTCTTGTAATTTGGTATCGATTAGGACTGATATTTTCCTCTTTATTTATTTTAAAAAAGAAAATAGTTAATGTTTCAAAGTAATAGTGTCACCTAGAGTTGTTTGTGATATTTAAGAACACCTTTTAACATACGAAAATAGAAACAAATCTATTATTTTCTTAGAAATTAGATTTTAAGAAGATGGATTTTCTTCCATTCTCTGATTATAACTAATTATAATTTTTGCGTTAAAAAATTCTGAATCTAAAAAATATTTGCTTTTTAAAGCTTGGTGTTGATTTTAAGCCAATTAGGTTAGCTTCAAACTTTTAGAAATATGTTTGTATCTAAAGTACATTTTTCTTACTAAAAAGGTACTATCAAAATTAAAAACCCAACTTTAAATGCATCTAATGAAAGTGTGGTTTTCGATTTTTTGTCGCTCTACACGTTCATTTTGTGCTAATTACACCGGACCTGCAGTTTAACGTGGATTCCGAATTATTAAGAAACCCTTGCCTTCTCCGATATTCGAATCTGAAGCCCGTGGTACCGAATGCCAATTGAAGGCTCAAGAACGCTAGCAGCTAATTGATTATCGAGGCTACTGTCTAATGAGAGGATATAATCTATACTAATCATTCAAATGCTAATATTGAAATCTAGTCATGTTATTATAAATAAGGCATTAAAAGTTATTGTTGCTATAATTTTTCTTTACCAAACACATTAGTTAATTGTAAGTTGTAATGTTAATAATGATTATTCCAAAGGATACGTTATTTAATTGGTTTTTTTTATAATATGCAACTTTTATATAATAATAGATAAATCCATACAGATAATATAAACGTTTGCATAACATAATATCCCCATTTGTATTTTCGCATTTTATAATGTTAATTTGTATTCATATTCTTAGAAGAATTATAAAATTATGAACCACACTTTTAATGAGATTAATAGGTTTGGGAAATAAGTAGCTCATATAAATGTGTTACAGTGAATGTAATTAATCGGGAATTATTCATAATTTTTCGATTAATCCCAATTTTGTGATCATACATAATCACTGTTATATGTTGCCGGTGATTATGCATAACTAATCCATAATAACAGGATTTATCACATTTACCATCACACACACACATTATATATATATATATATTTGATAAAGCGTTGAGACTAAGAATTTCAAAGGAAATAACATGAAATATTTATGAGAAAGAGACTTACCTTGTTTATATTTCTAAGGTGAGAAGTAAGACGTTGGCTTGAATATCTTCAAAGTTTACTTAGTACTCACTGTTATGACTACTGAGAATTCTCAAACACATTCTACACACACACACACTTCAGGCAGTGGGGTAAAGATGTCTCTTCTATAATTCAGCATGGCGTCTAACTCAAATACTGTCAGTAAGTTCTCAAAACGCTGAAAGAATACTTGATAAACTGGCTATCAACTGTCTACCAGGCTATGATGAGTAGGTGTATTATTAGTTGGCGACACTAACCCTAAACTAATATCACCTACCCCTACATAGAAATCGAACTTCTTGCTCAGAATTTCATTTTTATATGAGCTGTCCCTCTTGCTATGAGTTTGACTCGAGATGACAAGGAGGATCATGGTAGATTTTCGCCTTCAGCTTGTTAGGTTGGATCACTGACTGAATGGGTTGATCACGGACGACAGTGATGGGTAAAGAGGACAACTGATGGTACCAGAAGAAGTTTGGTATCATTTTTAAGTTCCAGTTGAAATGTGGAATAGTTGGGGTACAGTGATGATGTAGAAAGGGGTAGCCATAATACAGTCTGCAAGAAGTGCGTTATGCATTATTAGAAAGTTGAAAATTTGATGATCAATCTATTGCTGATTTGGTTGATTTTTAACCTGTAAGAAAAACAAAAAAAAACAAATTAGTGATTCATAAGTAATGTAGAATCTTTTTAAATAATAAAATTGCATTTTGTTTTTAATGAAAGCAAGTAGTAACATAATATTCTGCATAATAAGGAATAACCATAATCTTAATTAGTTCTTTAATGAATCATTATTAAAATTTATAAATTTTGTTCACTCAAGTTGAAAGCATGCAGTTACAGTTATCAATAAATTTCAATCCTGTTTGTTTATTGTTTTCATTATCAAAATTGAAGTATAAATTCAGCCATTTGGTTTGAAATATGTTTCAATTTGAATAAGAACTGTATTTTCTGATTTATCAGCAGAACTTTAAAAGTATTGGCCATTATTACATCCCTGATATAATCATTAAAAAGGGCTTATCTAAGCTAGCTAGCTGAAAAATAATGGAAAATTAATGCAAGCGGTCAAAAGCAATAAAGCACACAATGCTAAGCATTCATGCTTTGGATACTTGAAAGACATATCAAATATCTGTAAATCTCGAAATCGCGATATAATGACTGCTACCATTTGTGCTATAACACGATTTAACTGGTCTTTGCCTTATAATAATACAAAGTAATGCAAAATATTTGTTAATCCACAATTAAAATTAATTTTCACAGGTTTAACTCATAGTGTTCATAAAAAAACGGCCATGTATTGCATCCCTGATAAAAAAAAGCTTAGCTACTCATTTTTTGAAAAAAAAAAAAAAGTGGAAAGTTAATACAGCGGCCATAAGAAATAAAAAACACACATGTCTATTCTAGGTTAAAATTGTTTACTGATTTTGGTTTTTGCAAAGATTCTGGATTATATAGAATCAATAAAATTTATCCACAATGAAAGTTCGAGTTGTAAAATATGAATTAAAAGATTTTGGTCAATATTAAATACAATGAAATAACAGCTAATTCATTTCGAAACATGTACAATACTTATGTCTCGCTAAAAGTATTTATGGTATAATTTACTTTGTGATCGTTAAAATAAAAAATAAAAAGACTATCATTTCTGAATCCAGTGTATTTTGCAATGAACTGGATGTCTGTCATAGAGTTATAGGTACTGTTAATAGGGCCACTAATTGCAGAAATCATGGCTAGAAGATCATGCACTAATTTCAGAAACCAGTGTATTTACAGTGAACTGGGTGTTTGTCATACGAAATTTTAGGTACTGTTAACAGGATCATATAATAACAGTAATCATGCCTTGTAAAGTACGAAGCGCATGGTATAATAACGACCCCCAAATCTGGCAATATCTAAAATATATTTTTTATGTTGCAAATATTAAACAATCATGATATACAATATTTCTACAAACTAAATAAACAAGCACATTAAAATGGATATAAATCTTTAAACATTCTTATAAGACTATGGTATCGGATGCAACGATTCCAACTATTTACAAGATATTTGTGCTAACGGAAAGCTTAAACAATTTGTGTTTTTGTCTGTTATGTAAAAAACACTTGGTGAGGCTAATTTTAAAAAAAAATTGAAAAACATTTTCGATCTAAAATAAGGTTTTGGGCAACAATAACAATAAAAAGAAAATTAGTTTTGAAACTGTGTTTCAAAATTTATTTATTGAATAACCTCAATTATCTCTCGGATATGAAATTTATATTTACGATTTTTGATTTTATCTTTTATTCGTTTTTTTAAAAATAATGGAACTGTTTCTATTCCAAACGAAGGCTTATTAGGGAAATTATTTTTTCTGCAAGAATAGCTTGTGGATAGAATCATTTTTGATGTTAAAAACTACTGAAACTTCTATGTAAATAGTTGTAATTTAAAATTCTTGTTATTATTAATTTATTATTTAAATTCAATTATGTAGCACTATCGTCTAGGAAATTTTAGAAAAATTATATAGAAGATGAACATCAGTTTTAATTACTAATGATGTATTAGTTAAGTTTATTTAAGTTAAAGCTTGGAAAATATGATTATGTATCAGTAATTTGATTGTTATTAACTTTATTAAAACATTAAAACTCTTTTAAAAATAAAAACATTTTTCTACACTTGTAAAAATGCGCCAATAATCGTTTCGGAAACACATTTTTTTGATTGGATCCAATTAGCGATTTAGATGTAATTACCACAAAAAATAATTATGTCCTGTTTAATGCCAAGTTAAGAATGCTAATTTCAATTTTACTGTTCAGTTATCATAAAATAACAATTTTTTTTCTATGAACCTTTAATCTATATTACCACATATTAGCGAAATTCTGATAGCTTGAAGATTGAGATTACAATTTTATTATCTAAGAATGTTTCTATTGATATTTTATGGCATTTTGATACGATTTTATTTCTAAAAATATTTTAATAAAAGTAACACATGTTAAATATACATCAGTTTTAAATACTAATGATGTATTGGTTAAGTTTATTATTATTATTAGTTATTATACATAAATACTTTATAAAAATACTGTACTGTATTTAAAATATAATATATATTATTATAATATATATATAATAAATATTCTAGAAATATTGGGTACATTACAAAAATTATGTGACTAAACAAAAAATAACAGTAGAAGAACATTTAGTCTGAATAACAATTTAACTACAATGGTAAATCTCGATAAGAAATCCCGATTGGTAATATGGATTTAATTAATATATTTGACGATGGATTTAACAAGTATATTTGATTACATACCTTATATTGACTTGAATTATTTAATTAATAACAATTATTCATGTAATACTTCTGTTTCAGCAAATAAGTGCAAGGTGTTTCATGAAACAGAATTCTATGTACACATAAACTCGTATGAAAAAAAAAAACGCATTGAAATTAAATTATACTGAGCGATAAGAATTATCACTTGTACATACTTCGAATAACAAAGCCAGGCAACAAATAATACTCCACACCTTACATCTATACCCAGTTCTATGTAGCCCCCTGACCAGTTAAAAAGGTTAGGTTGAAATACACTAACAAAAATTAAGATTACAATGAAACAAGATTACAATGAATCTTAATTTAGAAAAAAAATGTAATTAATATGTATTTTGCATTAAAATGTATTATATTAAGTAAGTAACACAAGCAGGAATAAAATGAAAAGATTACAAGAATGAAAATATTGTATGGAGTTGTGTTATGAAAATATGATATAAATATGAAAATATTACATGAATATGAAAATATTATATGGAATTTTGATATGAATTTGAAAATATTGTACGGAATTGTGTACGAAATATTATGAATTTTCAGACTACGTAATATAATATAACAAAATCCTATTGTTTAAAGTGCATACTGTTAAGAAGGCATTTAAAGCAATTTTTATAATTAAATAATGTTGCCGTTTCTTATCCCACTTGGTAGACAGCAACATCTAGACCAAGTTTATGAACCCGTGTGGTCTCAAACAATAAAAAGGCTCTAGGACATGATAAAGGGTAAAAAATACAGCTTCTTTTTGTCCTCGACCTTGCAGCATAAAAACATGGAGCACCCAATCGAAGAATTTTGACTCTACCCCCACAGGTTTAACCCCGGAGCAATTGTACCCAATTTACTAGCCTTTTACGACATGTAGAGGCTACAGTGGGTCTATTCTAGCAAGGAATCACTCGGGTTTTACATAATTATTAAGAAACCATATTTGATTTATATCCATTTTGGATTATTTTAAAAATAATTTTGCAATGTTCATCAGAGACCGTTCATATGTATGCCATGTAATTTGAAGATTTTCTACAGGACACGAGTAACATTACCCCCACAACGTTCTACGATCGCCTTTAGACCGGGACCTACGGTTTTAAAGTAAAACTATAACCGCAGTATAGTTTTACTTTTAAACTGTAGGTCCTATTCCACACCGAACCACTATAAACATCCCTGCCTCGGGAATCGAACCCGAAACCTGTGGTACTGATCACCAGCCACTCGCCCATCAGGCCCTATGTGTAATCATTTGTGGACACCATTTATATTCCCCAATTATCCTCATCAAAGTAGTTTTTTCAGCTTTGAAAACCTTACATAATTTTTTTTTTCTAACTCATTAAAAATAACATAATTTTCCCTTATCAGTATACATTTATAACTACATCAAATATCAAAGAAAAGAAATACCTGCATATTATATTTAGTTATTCTACATTTAATACGGGACATTGATTTCTGTATATCTCGTGATTGGCTGCACTGCAGTATAAATAAAGCGAACCCAGCTGCAGCAGATAAAGAATGATTGCCAAAGGCTCACTAAATTAAATTACGGGATGTGTTTTTACGAAGTCTTTTCTGTGCGTAAACAATTCAGGTATCGCTGTTTCTTGGGAAGAAGTTTTCCGGGAAATATGTCTTTTACATCAACTCATGGATTTCTTTTTTTTTTTGTATAAAGATAGTTGAGGTAAATAAGAAATTTGTTTAGCAATTCCTTCATGTCCCAAAATAAATTTTTTTAATAAATAAGGTTTGTAAACATTTTTGAAAAATTGTTTTCAAATAAATAATTTATTAAAGTGGGAAGTGATAAAAAAAAAACTTGCTTGTAGTTTTTTAATTTACCAATCATATACGGTAAACAATAAATTTGATTAAAAAAAATTATACAGAAAAAAGATTGAGTTTGAATTCTACATTTTTAAAAGTTTCAAAATCCATTGAAAGATAATTATAATAAATTGATTTTATTCCTAATTGTTCAAAATATTATTACTATATTATATTCTGTCAATCATTTAAAATATTGATATGGTGTAATTAAAATTATATTCACGGTATAGATTTTCCAAAAAAATATTTTGTAATAAATTTTAATGTAATCAGAAGCTAATATTTCCTATATGACTGCTTTATTGTAAGTAAGTATATAAATTTAAAGTTTAAAAATATGTAAATTAGATTTTACTGTTTAAAGAATTTTATTGTAGAACCGAATCTTCTTCATTGGCGTAACAGACCCTACTGGCAGATTGACACATGAGATGCTTTCTTTTTTTTACGGGGTAGGGTTGTCAGCCTTGCGCCCAACACTCTACATGCTTATTAAACCGTCACAGTACCGATTCTGAAGTAACAAAAAAAAGTTGATTACAACGTATATTACATTTATGGAATCAACAGGATTCAGAATTTTTTTGACATTATTAAATCACTCAAAAACTTTTAAAATAATCAATTTCGATACAGAAAGCATGTTTAGTAAAGTTTAAATTAAGTAGTGTTATGGGTCTAGCATAGGCCGAACGTTAAAAATCTCAACCAAACCACTTTCAGTTACAATCTGGTCTCGCAACCAGCACACTATAAGTCGCATTTCTATTTCTTCGAAATATCGCAGATAAAATTGGTCTGCTTAAAAGTATATCATAAATCACCTATCTGAATAAGCCGGATGTATAACATGTAACAGTGAGCACCACAGAAATCATTCTTTGACTCTAACAATTCTATCATCATTGATTCTATAGCTTTTACCCCTCACAATATCTTTAAAAAGCGTAAATTTCTCTACTGAGTTGCCGAAGATCTAATCAACATACGAACATAATCAACTTTTGTCGAATCATTAGAATTCAAAAATTTTTTTTCAATATTATTACATCATTTTGAATTTTTTTTTAATAATTAATTTCGATACAGAAAGCATGATTAAAATTTAAATTCTGTAGCACTTTTATTTTAGCGAAATATCACAGAGAAGATTTATCTGTTTAAAAGTGTATTATAATCCAATTGTGTAACATGAAGCTGCGAATTCCATAGAAAACATCCTTTGATACCAATAATTCTATTATCATTGATTCTACAGCCACAATAACTCACATTAATCGCATACACTCACAATATCTTTAAAAATTCGTAAATTTCTCTGAGTTTGGCGACTATTTGACATACAAACATAATCAACTTCTCTCGAATCATTAGAATTCATAATTATTTTTTGATATGATTAAATCATTCTGAATTGTGTTTAAATAAATAATTTTGATAGTGAGAATTTGTCCGTTTAAAAGTATATCATAATTCCCTTACCTGAATATGCCGAATGCATAGCATGAAACTGTGAATTCCCACAGAAATAATTCTTCGATTCCAATAATTTATCATCACTGATTCTAAAGCTTTCATCCTCACAATGCCTTTGAAAGTTCGTAAATTTACTACTGAGTTGCCAAAGAACTAATCAACCTCGCACCATAATCAAATTTATCAAAAGTATTTACTTCACTTCAAAGCTTTTCCCTCGAGAACCTGAAACTGCTTTCCTTTTAAAATAAATCATAATGCCGTCAGAACAATATTCTCGCTAATAGATTCGTAATTCCCAAACTGAATTTTGGGCGGGAAAACTTCTCGCGCTCAATCTAATAAATCATTTTAGAAGGAATGGGAAATTTTCGCCATGACGAGTTGGATTAAGAGAGTTTGTCTAGATTTGTTTAGCGATATCGGTAATTATTCGATGAAAAATATTTGCCGATATTTCGGGATTTCTGAAATTCCAGTTTCTTTTCAGTGTTTGTTTGATAAATAGCATGAGAAATTCAGTATTGTTTATAATTAGCATTGCTGATTGAATATAAATGCCAGATTGTTTAGTATATCTGGCTAAAGAGATTTTCAAAAATCGTAGAAGATTGAAATTTTCTTTTTTATTTGTTTATGATTGTAAGTTAATTTTTATTATATTTGTACATTGCTTCAGTTGTATTTACCCAGTCATATCGGAGATGGAGCCCCCAGGGGCTAAATAGCCCCAAAAGAAGAAGAACCCAAAGAAGCCCCAATAATAAATACGTCAACCAGAAGATCGACTATTTCCCTTTTTTTTTGTTAATTATTTATTTTGATTAGAACATTTTAAAAATTTCGAATCAATTTTATTTAAATAAAATTTCAAAAATATCTTTTATAAAAATGTTTATTGTCGTAACGTTTATGAAAACGAAATATTGTTAACTTATCACTTTAAGAATAGTATAAAAAGAAATTGAATTATTCATTTAAATATTTAGAAAATAATTAGATTTCAGATAGTAGAATTCAATTTCTCGAGGGTATTTAGAAATGTTTAAATAATGCTTAATGTGATGTATAATAAATAATGTTTAATGTAATGTATATTAAATATTGTTGAAATTTAAATGTTTTCTGATGTAACGTATAATAAATATTGTTGAAATTTAAATGTTTTCTAATGTAATGTAAAAAATAAATATTGTTGAAATTTAAATGTTCTCTAATGTAATGTAAAATAAATATTGTTGAAATTTAAATGTTCTCTAATGTAATGTGTAACAAATATTGTTGAAATTTAAATGTTTTCTATTGTAATGTATAATAAATATTGCTGAAATTTAAATGTTTTTCTGATGTAATGTATAATAAATATTGTTGAAATTTAAATATTTTTATAATATAATGAATAATAAATATTGTTGAAATTTAAATGTTTTTCTAATGTAATCTATAAAACAAAATAAAATTCATTTATTTAACCACTTGTTTTTATTACACAAAAATTAGGCGTACTCTTTTTTCGAGAGAGCGAGATTTTTCCTTTCTTTGATCAATTATTTTTGTCATTCACCACTTTCAACCTTGCTTATTGGTTATTTTTTTTTTATATCTTTTATGAACTATTCTTATTGGTATATTTAAATTTGCGTCACGAGCTTTTTATGCATAATATATTTAATTTCTTTAACTAGATAATATTCATATTATTAAATAATGTCAAGTTGTTCTAAAAGATCGTCTGGTGAAAAGCAAAAACAATTTTATTGCAAAGTGAAAATGAGATTTTTCAAGGAAAAATCGTTTGGGATTCTGTAGTTTTTTTTTTTTTTTAATTGTTGTTGTGCGTTTTATTCTTAAATTAAATTTTAAATTTTATGGGTAACACGTATATCAGCCCAGCTGATTATTAGTATTATTTTTTTGTCCTTGATTTTACGTGTTTTCCTATAATATCGACTAATTTCTATTTATTTAATAATATTGACTAATTTCTATTTGTGATAGAGGAATTCGTTATTTATTTTATTCATTTTATGGCAAACGAGTATTTATTTATTTTATACATTTTGTGGCAGACGAGTATTTATTTATTTTATTCATTTTGTGTCAGACGAGTATTTATTTATTTTATTCATTTTATGGCAGGCGAGTATTTATTTTTATTGTATTCATTTGTGGCAGATGGGTATATATTTATTTTAGTATTTTTTTTCTTTTGAATTTTGGAATGCGAATCTTCTAATAAAATTTTATTTTCCGTTTTTAAGTTCATTAACTCATCGATTGTTTTTGTTTGTTTCTTGCTTTAATGAATAAATTAAGAGATATTGATACAGAATATGGGAATTAAGCATTCCGATGATGCGTAAAAGAGCAGAAAGTCCCGATTTAATTTCAAAACCTGCATTGAAATTTGATTACGACTACCTATTTTAACTGTAATGTACTATAGTGTAACATGAAATAAGAACAATATCATGAATATAATATGGGCATAATATGAACAATACTAAGAACAATGTTCGTAATATGAACAATATGAATAGAATTAATCATTTAAAAGAGGATGTGCAATAAGTTCAAATGAACAAGGATCGTTAAAATAAAAGATTGCTCGATATTTACATCCGCGCAATGTCTCCCCTTCAATATTATTGGCAGAAATAGCTGAAGCATGGCAGAATACAGCGTCAGGAAGGCAGCAATCCACCTCTGGAAACAATAGAGCGTGAAGTCAAAGCAATGGTCACAGCGGCTGTCACAGTACTAATGTAACTGGCAAGGCCCATTTGCCTAGGGAGGGATCTGAGTTCATGACTCCCATTGCGCTGATTACCTTCCACTCGTGCACACCGACAAGACTATTAACAGTATTGCTGTACTTGTTCGATCTGGAATCTCACTGACTGGAGCATGAGTCTGACTTCGAATTAAGTTCAATATCCTGTTAAGAAATGTCCGGAGACGTCCACAACAGCGATTAAAAACTAATTTAACTTGAGGCTTCTATAAATCTATATTTAAGCAAGAGTGCTATTCATTTAATAATCAAACCCATTTTGGGTTGTCAGATCCTTTAAAAATTCCGAGGGTCTCTTTCATTACTTTTAGGTTTGTCAATACTATTTTTCTTCAATCAAACTGCTATTGTCACTCACAAACGAATTCATCGCTGTGCGATCATCCAACTTATATATTTCGTATCTGAACTGCCCGAAGCATTATATGGTCCATTTTGTGAAACCATTGAGGAAAGCACAGTTTATGAATGCATTAGTTTTTCTCCTGTGTAGACAAATTTATCGAAGATCCTGCATATCGAAAACATATTTTATAAATGCAGTTTGCTTCATGTTGAAGACTACAAAATAAGTTCCTGAGATATGGGCTTTATAATACGACTGTCCATGACGATATTCTACCGCCCGTTGCCTTTGTACATTGCTTCCCAGACTTGTCTTGCCATATGCGGTAATCATTTCTATTGGTTATCTTAATTCTCATCAAATATTTCTCACACCATCTCGGTCACTGAGTTTTCCCAATTAAGTATTTTTAGAATAACAAGATGTGCAGGAGCACATTAGTTATCTAATCTACTGTTATTTAAGTTGCGGCTCTATCTTGTCCGATAGGTGGAAATTAAATTTTCGTTTATTCCCAGTCTATTCAGCAGGCATTAGTACTGTACTATGAGAAAAACGTAGGATAGTTATAAAATCAAAAAAGTATCGGAAAATATTAATTTCCAATAAAATTAACGTCATTATCAAATTATAACCTTAAAATATAATAACATTTATATCAAATTGTATATTTTGTTATTCATTTGCTTATAATTATTATGATAATTATATGGAAATTATTCAGATTTTTTAGATAATTTGGTTCTATATCGAATAACAAACTATACTTTTTAAGAAATATGGTCAAATATTTATTTGCTAAAATATATATTTTATCAATTTATCATAATATTTAATTAAATATTTACATTCGTTTTATCCGAATAGTAAACTTTTAATAATGATAGGTAAACAACATATAGATGGCGCTACAAACACTTTTCTTTAAAAGGACGAGGTAAAAAAAAAAAATTTCGAATGGAGAAAAGAAAAAAAAAAAATAATTAAAACAGTTTTTGAAATGTGAATATGATAATTGTAAGCTAATTGCTATTATTATAATTATAAGCAAATGGCATTGATTTAATTTTTGAAGTAATATTGATTTCTTTTTTTTCTGAGAATGTTTGGTTATGTATTGAATAGATGACTGTATTTTTTAAGAAAAAAAAACCGATAAGAAATTTATTTGTTAAATTTTTTCAATCTTGAACTGGCAAAGATATTACTTGTCTTATTCCAGTATTAACATTTTAATAAAAAAAATAAATAAATAAAAAAGGCACTTGATATAGAGGGCGCTACGAGCGCTTTTTTTTAAGTGGACGAGATAAAGGAAAATTTTTGACTGCAAATATGTTTTAAAACTGTTTTTGAAATTTGTTGTATTTATTATTCTATTTTCTTTGTATCTTTTGTGGGACATCTTTCTGAGAAAGTTTTGTTATGCATCGAATAGAAGACTGTATTTTTTAATAAAATATATCATTACAGATATTCTATTGTAAAATAAATAAAAACTACTTGACTTCCTCTCTTAATAAGAATGACGAACAGTACGATTAATTTTTACTGATTTTATGAAAAAATTAGCTAAACTTTATTATACTAAAATGTTACCATAAATATATATTTTTATAATTATATAAAAGAACATATTAAATAAATGATTTTCAAGAAATATTTTCTTTTAAGACGAATTCAATTAATAAAATTTAAATAAGAAAGGATTTGACAAATATAGATTAGAATAAACAAATATGAAATATATGTTGAACAAGTTTTCAATAAGTAATAAAATAAAAAGTTTTAGTAACTCATTAAAACTAAAGCGAAAATAACAAAATTCAATCATTAATATATTAAAAGTTAAAATTGTAAACTTATGTTCATAAAAGGCATTAATTAGGTTTCGAAATTATTGAATCGAAGAGTTGTATCCTAAATTGTGAATTAATAGTTTTTTAAAAATGGTAAGCACTAACAATGTATTTCTATTATTTTTTTTACTCATAAAGCCCTATGTTTATAGAAATAAAATTCAAAATAAATCTTTCATAAAAATCAAAATAAATATTAAACCCATCTGTCCTTAGAATTAAAATTACATTTTGTTTAATTTCAACAAAAATATAACAAGATGGAAATTTTTGAATTTAATGCACCACATTTTGACAAAAATACAAAACAAGATTTTATTAAATTTAATAAAAATCAAACAACTGTTTCTGATAAAGATTATTATTTATTTTGTTAATTCAAACATGAAAACATTTGCTTTTTTAATCTTGAATTCAATAAAACATATTGAATAAAGAGATTTAAGTATGAATGTGTATAAATAAAGTAAATGAATAAATGTAGGTTTTATTTGTGGCATATTTAAAATTAATAAGTAAAGATTCTTAATGTATTTCTTCTTCTTCATAATTTCTGAAATGCATTTCAA
>BPLR01009734.1:0-26259 GCA_021605095.1 Caerostris extrusa | reverse complement strand
GTTACGTATTGCTGCTCATTGTTTAACTATGAGTAAGCTCAAAGTTCCCAAACAAAAAAATCATTACTTAAATGTCTATACTATTTATTTATAATTTCTTTCGTAAGCTTAACTTAATTATGGTTAATGACATATATATATATATATATATATATATATATCTCTATATATACTATATATATATATGACCTCATAATTAAATTTAATTATATAAAAATATAAATTTCATACATTTATTGTATATATCTAATTATATACAATATAATCTTAGAATATAAATAAGAAATCATGTTGTTAATGCTTGCTTTTATATTGTTCTCTTTCAAATTTAAATAAAATTTTCAGCATACATTTTATTTCCAAAATTAATTTTATAATTAAATGTAGAAATTATATGTGTAATTATTTCTACATTTATTGCCTATATATATAAAATAATCATACAGTTATTGTATATATCTAATTATATACAATATAATCTTAGAATATAAATAAAAAGAAATCTATGTTGTTAATGCCTTTTTATATTGTTCTCTTTCAAATTTAAATAAAATTTTCAACACGCATACATTTTATTTCTACATTAATTTTATAATTAATGTAGAAATTATATGTGTAATTATTTCTACATTAATTGCTTATATATATAATATAATCATACAATTATTGTATATATCTCAATTATATACAATATAATCTTAGAATATAAATAAAAAAGAAATCATGTTGTTAATGCCTTTTATATTATTGTTTTCTCCTTTCAAATTTAAATAAAATTTTCGGCATACACATTTATTTCTACATTACTCTTTATAATTAATGTAGAAATTCATATGTGTAGTATTTCACATTAATTGTATATATATAATATAATCATACAATTATTGTATATATCTAATTATATACAATATAATCTTAGAATATAAATAAAAAGATATCATGTTTTTAATGCCTTTTATATTGTTCTCTTTCAAATTTAAATAAAATTTTCAGCATACATTTTATTTCTACATTAATTTTCTAATTAAATGTAGAAATTATATGTGTATATTATTTCTACATTAATTGTATATATATAATATAATCAAACAATTATTGTATATATCTAATTATATACAATATAATCTTAGAATATAAATAAAAAAAGAAATCCATGTTTTTAATGCCTTTTATATTGTTCTCTTTCAAATTTAAATAAAAATTCTCAGCATGCATTTGATGTTTCCACATTGAATTTACATAATGTACTAAAAATACATGACTGGAGTATTTTCATAACCTATATTTTAATGAACAAAGGCTGTTGCTACTAAAGTTAAACATACACAAAAGACTGTAATCCAATGAAATATCTTCGTCACTCTTTCATGCTTTTTTAAGGTTAATCAATCACTATTTTGAGAAATTCTGGGTTAATAGATTTCCGTAAGCTCAATTCACCTCAAGAAAAGGATTCCAAAGTGAATCCATTTGCGAAAAATAATCACTCAAATGCTCACCCCTATACTGATCAAACATATCGAGTTTCTAGCCTTGGCCAAAGAGAGTAAAAATCTAAGAAAACACCGTCTGTCCTATATTAATTCTAACTGCCGGAATGACCAATCGTTAATGTGTATTTGTGTTGTATATTGTTCCATTTTTATATATTTTTTAAATTTTATTTTTATATTGTTGCATTTTTTTAATTATTAAATATTAGTTTATAATTCTTTCTCGTAACCTTAACTAAATTATGGTTAATACTTATATGGCCTTAATTTAATTATATTTAAGTTAGTTAAATAACTGACTTAACTTATAATAAGGATCACTTAGCTATAATTCGTCAAAGTTATGAAAAATTATAGTTTATTTGTTTAATTATATACGTATAATATTAGACAATGAAAAAAATATATCATCTCGTGATGGGTTTTCTATTGAATTGTTTATAAAAAGTTGTATTTCAATATTGAACAAAAATTTTCCTGAGGATTACGTCATGTCATATATTTTAATAAACAAAGGTTGTTGCTACTAAAGATACACAATGAAACATCATTCTGACTCTTTGCTATACTTTTTTTTAAAAGTTAATCAATCACTATTTTTGAGAAATTCTAAAGGTTAAGCTCAAGTCACTCAGAAAAGGATTCAAAAAAAGTGAATCCATTTTTGAAAATAATCAAATTAAATGGACACCCCTATACCGATCAAATCTATCGAATTTCTAGCCTTGGCCTGAGAGAGAAAAACTTTTTCAGAAAACACCATTTGTCTGCATTGATTCAACTGCGGAATGACCAACAATCGTTAATGTGTATATGTTGTATATTGTTCCATTTTTATAGTGTTTTTTTTTTCTGGCTAAAAGGGTCCTTTGTGTGTATTGGATTGACTTCCTTGAACTTAAAAAGACAGTGGGGCGGTAGAAAGCTCCCTAAGTTCGATTTCTGCGCATAATGGTGTCTTCTGCAATGCGCGCCACAACTAGTTTACTTTCGCCCGCACACCCCCATTGGGGTGTCCTGATCCGAGAAATTGCCTCCCCTCAACCTATGTATGTGGGAGTAACTTTTGTTGGAACCAGTCTGTTTTTGAGGATTTGTTTTATCAATATACGGATCCATTTTTTGTCCCGTCCTAGCACAGTGAAACGAGGAAACTTTTTTAAAGAATTTTAAAAATCGGTTAATTATTTATTTATATTACTACTTTATATTAATTTAAACATTTTACTACTTTATATTAATTTATTTTTTTAAAAATATATTTTTTAGACATATTAATTTTATTTTAATTTAACAGATATATTACTCTTTTTGACAGAAGTTCAATTTTTACAGAAGTTCAATTTTAGAAGTATTTCAATTTAAGAACTTGTGATTTTAAAATCTAATCTAAACGGGGGTTTTTAAATAAATTTTATTGTCATATTTAAAATATTTATTCAGTATATTTATTCATTTATTATTTTAATTTAATCATTGCTTATTATAGAGAATTTTTTAAATCACTTTTTATATCGATATTTAATAATATATCGACTTTTAATGCAAAAATGTAAAATTTAAAATAATATTGGACCAAAACGCAAAAAGTCATTATTATAGTTGTTAATTTATTTTACTATTTCCTTTTGCCTATTATAGTACCTTTTATTATTATTTTTTTTAATCTGATAATACTTCTTCATAAATCAATTATTTCAAAATAACATCATTAGTTTCTGTGTTATAAATTCTGCAACTAATCTACACGCAAGTGAATTTTATTTTTCATCCTTATAGAAACACGAACAAGCAGTTAGAAAAAAATAAAAATTGTTAAATTTCTTTTTTTTTTTTTTTTCTTTCAGCTCAACATTTTTGAATATAAGAAATTAAAAAAATGTATTTAATTATTTTAAAAGCATTATTTAAATAAAAAAATATAAATTTAAAATTGGAATAAGGAGGTTAAAAAAACAATGGTAATAGTTTAACTGAATAAACTTTTTATGTGTTATTTTATTACAACTAACAATACTAAAAACCCCGCCCAATTTTCTTCAATAAAAAGAAATGCAAGATTAGGATAAGAAATATTGCTTATCTTAATTTTTCAATATAATTTTCTACATAAATTTTGAAATTTGTATATAATTTTGAATCTATATTTTATGCTTGAAGGTTAATTTAAAAATTAACTCATGGAGTAAATATACTAAAAGTTTTTTTAATACAATTTAAAAATTACATGTAAGCACATACATAATATAAAAAGTATTTGATAAAAAGTCTTAATATTGAAAATATACGCAAATATGTATAGGACACCTGGCTGCCACTTACAATGCAGCCTATTATGTACCTAAAAATACTTTTAAATATAAAAATTTGTTTAAATTAACTGTAAACATTCATTATTTGATATCATGCTTTATCAGATAGAATCAGTTTTTATTTATTTATTATTAAATATTGATAAATGTATATAAATACAGATAAATTTATATTTCAAATTGTAATTATTACTGTAATTTAGTTTAAATATAGTATTACTTAACAATGAATTCTGAATTTATAGAAATACCCTTGTTTTTAAATGAAATATAACTTCTTTTTAATAATTATTTAATTTTTGAGATTTGTTTTAATACATAAACAAGTAACGCCATTTGGGTACTTTGGTACATCTAAGATATATTTTCAATTTGGATTTCAAAGAAATATTATTATATAAAAACGTATATTGCAATTCCTTCATTGTTAATTAAAGATTAATTTTTTTTTAAATATAAAATATATTAAAATGAATTGCTTGTACATGATAGATTATTTTTTACATTTATAACATACTGTACTGAAGCTTTAATACTGAAATTAATTAAAACAGAATTTGAAAAAAATTTATACTTATTATTTGATTTTACAGTTATTTTTGCAGATTATTTACGTTAATGTTTTTTTCTGACAGCTTGTTAAAAATACTTCACACACACATTAAACAATACCTATACATGAAAAAAAAATTGTTAAAAATGAATTCAGTAAAAGAGAAGAAAGAAAATGAATTGAATGTCACAGTCAACAGAAAAAAATCAAACGTAAGTTTCAAGTCACATAGTCTGTCTTTTAAAGAAAAAATCATGTGATTTTTTTGTAGTCTGACCGCACATTATATCTTGTCCGTGTAAATATATCGAGTTTAAAAAATTAGTTGGAGAGGTACCTATCGAAAGTAAAGCATCCTTGCTTTATTTGTAAAAAAAATGCTGACTGAGATGGAACATTTATAAGAGAAATTTCTTTATACAGAGTATTCAAAAAGAGAGATAGAATAAAACAGCAACATTAGAATTTGTCAGTTTGAGGAATTTAAAGTCATGCATTTCTTGGAAAGTGATACAAATATATCTTTGTAACATTGTTGAATTGACAATTTCATTTCTTTGAAATACAACGCATATTATTTGTCGGCAAAGCTTCCATAGATCAAACCAAATCTATTAGTACAATATTTGAAAACAGAAAATATCTCTATTTTTGCTTAAGCATTAAAACATAAATTGTTATAATAACTACGGCTTTCTCTTTAAAATTAAAGAAATTTCTGGTTGCTAAATATCTACAAACACTTCAGGTTAATTAGAAGGACCTCAATAAATATAATTGGCTGAAGATTTGATGTCACTCTACGTCATCTTGTGCACACTTCAGGTTATAATGAAAAGGGACCTAATTTGTTTTGCCCCCCACAAATTAAATGCCGCAGCCAGGATTCGGAAGCTAAGTATAAAAGAAATAGCCAAGTTTAAATTAAATGATAAATATATATATTAACTAGACTTACTCTTTCTTAGTATTTTTCCTGTATTTAAACAGATTTTAATATTTACAGGGTTGATCATTTAACACCTGGAGCTGGAAAAGTTTCGGGTTCTAGTCCTGCCTTCCCCTAGATGTTTGTAATGGTTCAGATTCCACTTTGAAACCGTAGGGGCTGCCTGGGTTGTAAAACTGGTTCTCTTGAACATTTGCTTCTGCCAGTGTATTAAGATCCCTTTATTATCGCAACAGTTTTCTTGGTGGGCCAAGGACCACTATTTTTTAAGATTTCGGTGAAATCAGATGTTTAATTTCAGCTAAGGATGACTATTATAATAAATGAAAATATTTCCTGTCTCAAATCTAAAAGTCTTCTCAAGACGGCCTTGGCCCACCAAATTTTATTGAAAATGGAAAAAAACCAAAAAATATGTATCAAAAATCCAGCAAAACATTTAACAACACACGCATTCCCCAACCAGCATCTGTATTATTAAGTCATATTATTACACGATAATGTCCTTTTAAAATAATAATTTAAAATTAAATCAAACTTCATTAATCTAAATAAAAATTCGATGAACACAGAATTAAGCAAATATAAATTTAATATACTGTTCATTAATTTCATATAAATATTTGAATAATGTTAGGTAAAAAATATCCTTTCTTTATATAAGAAAATCTTTTAAGCTTTCATGTCTATTAAGTCTATTAAAATATTACATTATAGTTTTGTTACAATATTTTTATTTTTATAGTTGTTTATGTCGGGTTACATTTATCAAAACAAACAAAATTAAAGTTCAAACGTTTTTTAGTAAATATAAAATTTATGGGAAGAGTGGATCAGCGAACCACTTTCAGCGTTACTTCCTGTTTCACAAACACTTTAGCGTTACTTTCAATAGTTTTATAATAAAAATTTTTCATTAAAATATAATATACGGTCACGCGCTTTTTATTGAAATTCTGTATATTTTTTTTTTTTTATAAAATCGTTTGCAATTCTATAAAATATATTTTATTTTTTAATTTCTTGTATTATATAATCCATAACGTGTTTTTTTTAAAAAATTTAAGTTTATATTTTTTAATTTTCTGTAATTTCATTTACGTGTTTTATTGTAAAATGTGGGGTATTATATAGTTTATTTTTAATTTTTTAGTAATTTCCTTTGCGTTTTTTTAAAAAAATCGTTTGGAATTCTATAGTTTTTTATTTTTAATTTTCTGAAATTTCATTTTTACGTGTTTTATCGTAAAATCTTTGGGAATTCCATAGTTTATTTTTAATTTTTTTGTAATTTCCTTTATGTGGTTTTTATAAAAATCGTTTGTAATTCTATAGTTTCATTTTTAATTTCTTAATTTCAACTCTATTACTGGTTTTTAACAAAAAATCGATTAGAATTCTACGGTTTTTTTATTTTTTAATTTATTATAAATTTCCTGTTTTTTTTCTTTTTTTTAAATCGTTTGAAATTCTACAGTTTTGAATTTTCATTTTTTTGTGATTTTCTTTAAGTGTTTTTTTTATAAAATCGTTTGGAATTCTATATAGTTTTTTTTTTCTAATTTCCTTTGCGTGTTTTTTATAAAATTGTTTGCAATTCTATAGTTTTTAATTCAATTCCTTCTATTAGCTGACACTCTCCCTATATATATATATCTTGTTCAAATTTTCAATCGTTCATAAAATGCTTTTATTCCATCCACTCAAGTTCAAATAAATTTTTTTGAACTTGTAGTGGATGACACTGGATGTTTTTTCAAATATTAATTCAGTAATTAAATTTAATTAATTAATTTTAGTTTTTTTAGATTTAAGTGGCATATATCTACCAATAGATGGCGCCAGATGAACTTAAAGAAATGAATGAAAATTATTTATAAAGAACTTTCTATCAATATAATGAAAAAAAAAGTAGAATTGACTTTAAAAAATTTTTTTTTTATATTACTTGTTATATAATTTTTCATCATCCATTTTTTTTTTAATAATCACCATTTTTTAAAAAAAAATTATCTTTGTATTTTTTAAGAGCTAATTATCGATATGAATGAAGGTAAAATTAACAGATTTTTGTAAATTGTAAATAATAAAAAGATCAATGATGTCTGTATTATTTATTTCATCATCATTTTATTCTTTAATAATTACCACATTTTTTTAAAAAAGGGCCCTTTTTGTATTTCCTAAGTAAAAACTTCAATATCATTTAAATATTTCTGATACATTATTGATTTTATGACCAACCCGTCATATTTTGTATAATTGCTTAAAGTAAATTAAAATTAATTAATTAAAATTAAGAAAGTAAATTTTTGTAAATTACAGACATCATCACGGGTATTTATTATTATTATTTTTTTTGAATACTCAAATATATTTTTAAATAGTATTATCTTGAGACAAAAAGTAATTGTGGGATTGAAGGTAGATTTAAAAAAATTTTGTAAATTACAGACATCATCACTGATATTTTATATTAATTTTTATTACCCATTATTTTTTTTTTAATAATTAATCCCTTGAATAGCATTTTTAAAAATGATCCTTTTTTGTATTTTATAAGTAAAAAGCAAATGATATCATTTGAAAACACTAAAAATCACGTTTTTAATTAATCAAATAAAAATGAAAATAAATTTAGTTTAAAACAACTAAAAACATTTTTCAAATTTGCAAAAATAACATTTAAATTAGCTTAAGAATAAAATTACTGACGAGAAAAATGAATGTCACGTTCTAAAAGCTTGGGGTGCTCGATATCAATTGTTATAATTTTTTACTAGTTTCATTCCGAAATGCAGAGTTAGTTTAAAATGTCATACAAAGCCCCACGATTTTAGAACAGTGACATTCATTTTCTCGTCAGTCAGCTTTATTCTTATGTTAACAATTATTTTTTACTTTTTAGTTTGATTAACTCTAAAAACGTGTTTTTTAGTTTTTTTAAACCAGTGTAATCTATTTTTAAGAATCTTTCTAGCAGTTTGGATATGTGTGGTAAGAAAACATTTCAAGCAATCAGCCATCGCCTTTGGTATTAGCCTAACCACCTTCAGCTCCTTTAAACAACACTGTTTGCATTATTTATGACATTATTTTTACAAATATTTATTTAAAATTTACATTATTTTATTTCGTCGGTATCAATGAAGATTATCTTCACCAAAAAATGGCGCCTTGATAATAAATTAATCATTTTAAAATAAAAATGTCTTTTCTTCATAGAAGCAAAAGAAACTATCATATAAATTGAAATATGAGTGATTAGCGGTCTGCTTAGATCTTCGTTAGATTAACATTGTATTTTAAAATATATTTATATTAATGCTATCTATTACTTATTATTTTCATTAAAAATCTTTAGCCTTAATGACTTTTTGTAGATTAATTCTAAATTTTGATTTGGTAAACCTCGAAGTTAATTAACCTTGAAAATATTTATACATACTACTGGAAAATTGTTTAATTTTATTCTATAATCTTTACATATAATTTACATTTACATTTATTCTATAATTACACTTTAGTTTTGGATCGTCATTAGCAGTCAGTTTGTTTTGTAAATAAAAAGAAAGAATTATAAAAAATAATCCAAAAAGGAAATTTAATTTGTTTAAAAAAACATCGTGCATGCATTTACTTTCCTTTTTGTAGGCAGATGTAAATATTTAATCTTTTTATTTTATGACATATTTAATTTTAGTAAATAGGCGAAAGGTATTTTGTTTTCACTAAAAATAAACAAATATAAACCATTTAATATTATTTCAATGAATTTCATTTTAGAAAAATTAAAGCTATTCCTTTTTAAAGGTATGTAAAAATAACAAACAATTTAAATAAGAAATAACTTATTTTTTATACTAAAATTCATTTTTCTTAGTTTTTTTTTTAAACAAACATTCCATTTATTTTTTTTATTAAACCTTTTTTGGGAAAAAAGCTTTTCAACATAATTTTTATAAAAACTCCAAAAGTGATAAATGACTTATTAAAAAAAAAATTATAAAAAGGCAATAAATAATTATTTACTATACTCATAAATTTTCACAACACTATTTAGAATTTAAATCAAAATGGACAAAAAAAATGCACAAAGTGTTTAAAAAAATAATTTAGAAAATTTTTATAATCGGATTACTAAGTAGGAAAAATTAACTGTGCATACTTTTTTCTAAGAAATAATTAAATAGTTGAAAAAAGAATTAAAAATATAGCAATTCCTTTTTTTCACAGTTTATTTCTGGTAGCTAATTTTCCTTACTATTTCCAAACTGAGTGTAAAAAAAAATTCTATAATAATATTTTTTATTTTTAATAATAAATGCATGAAAATAAATTAAATATTTTTTAACTCACGCAATTTTTAAAAGTTATTATTTTAATATATATTTGCCAAATATATTCTAGCTTTAAATTTAAACAAACAAAAATGTTGCCTAAATTTAAATTCAAAAAAATAAAATTTTTATAAGTAGTGTTTAAATCATCATTTAGAAATAGTTGTGAAAAATACCAATGTAAAAAAATATTTGTTGTTGTTGCTATATTGTCGTTGTAATTGTTGTTGTTAAACATAATGTTGGAGATTTTAACATCTCATAGGCTTACACAAAAAACCTAAAAGAAACTTTTAAAAAAAAAAAATCATTTTCCTTCTTTCTCTCTTTCTGATTTTTTTATCTTATTCTATTAAATTATTCTCATCAAGATTTACTTTTAGTTTATTAAAACCAACAACTTATAAAACATTCGTAGGAGAACCTAAAACCTTATCTCTATATTACATGGGATTTAATTCTTTCTGTATTTCTTATTATTTTTATAATTGTATTTATGTAAATTTCATTAGTGAAACTTATTGAAATTGTATAATAATTTCTTTTAGATTATCTAATGTCATAATATTGATATAATTTTTGGTTAACGATCTAATCTTTTTTGATAATATAAATCTATTATGTAATATTTCAAAACATGAACTCTGAAATATAAAAATAACCAAGCATCAAATACTTAACTTAATTTTATGAAGTTCATAATAAAGTTAAGTGTTTTTATGTTTTCTTTAATTTTTATAATTATTTTTAAAATCGTGATTATTATTCGTGTCGTACTCTACAATAAATAACAACTACAGTATTAAAGGTTATTAAATTACTAACTCTTTCTCTTTTCTCAATAAACATTTAAAAATGAAATCACAATACGGCTTAGGATAGTTGGTATATTATACATCTATGCATTTTCCCTATAAAAATACAAAAAATTATTTTTTTGTAACAAATAACTATTTTAAAAAAATACCCCGAAAAAATTTCAAAATTTTGGAACTGAATAAAGATTTAATATTTTTAATTTGATTTGCGTTTTTCACTTTTAAATACAATTATCCTTTATGAGAAAAAACCAATGTACAATAAACAGACGAATACATCAGCAGTAGATATCATTAAGAATTATCAATAATGTTACAAAAATACTACATTACTTTATCAAAAATAAATTTTTAACTAGAAAGATAAATATTAAAATCTATATTTGAAATCAATTATAAAAAAGTCAAAAAGAAAATGGAAATGTAATTGTTTTTAATATTTCCTAGCAAACAATACATGATACATTGAAAATACCATTTATATCGTGCTTTCTTTAACGACAACATCATAATGGACTAAATAGAGATAAACATTATATTTTTTTACTGGAAAAGTTTTATTAATATTAAAAAATTGACAGTTTGCAATCTTGATACAACAGTTTAATAAATTTTATTTTTAATAAATATTTTTTGAAATTATTTTACACATTACAATATTAATAACAATTCACTATAACCGTAAAATTAAAAATAAGTAATATTAAAACATAAATTTATACAAAAAGAATATTAAAAAGCACAATTGAAATTATTTTACACATTGCTATATTGATAACAATTCATTGTAACCGCAAAATTAAAAAATAAGTAATATTAAAACATAAATTTATACAAAGAATACTAAAAGCAGAATTGAAATTAAAATAAATGTACCAGTAATGAATGAGGAAAAAATTCAGTCGGATAATTTAGTAAGTTTACAAAGCTTGTAAAATTGAAAAGAAAATTAAATATATAATAAATGGAAACTTAAAATTAAGTTTAAAATAAATGAAATGAATAAATGATTAAATTTAGAATGAGAATTAAAATGAAAGAGTGAATTATGATTCATGATGAATGAATGAGGATTAGACTAAAATGAATTGAATTATAATGAATGGTTAAATTTTAATGAAACTTAAAATTAATATTTTCTTAAAATAAAATGCTGCTATGTCTTTCAAGTTAAGAATAAGATTCAGAAATGTAAAAAACGAATTTTATTTGAAAGTTATGGAGTGAAAAGGAATCAATTTTTTAATTATTTAATAAATATTTTACTCTGCTAAATAATATTATGTGTAAATCAAAAATATTGAATAATAAATGACATCATATACACTCAAGAGCCAAAACATTATGACCACCCCTACATTTTTGCAATGAACTCGCCTGGATGACGTGTAAGGCACGTGATCAGGTGGAAGTGGTATTTAACTGTTATTAAGTGGTGGTAATAATCCATGCCAAATCAGGTTGAAGCTGTGTTGCGCGCCAAAGGTGGGCCAACTCGTTTATTGACCGGTGGTCATAATGTTTTGGCTCTTGAGTGTATATCATTCTCATTTGTAGTTGACTTTCTATATTTGTGCATTTTATTGAGTTATTTTATTATGTTATTTCAACATTTCAGTTAAACCAGCTCAAAAATTTAGGTGTAAAAATCGAGAAAATTATTTTGTATTTTGGGTACCAAATTCTTGTATAGAAAACAATATTTAAAAATTTGCAAACATCGAAGAAGATCAAAGGGTTTTGCTTTTCATATAACGAAATAATTATCATTAAAATATGTTGTAATATATCATGTAAATAAAAGGAAAATTGTTTCAAATATCAATTTAAATCAGTAAAACAACATCGTAAATATTTATTTCTCTAGGGTAAGGTAAAAAAATTGTAGATAAATTATTTTTACTAACTTATTTTTATTTCTCCGGTTTCTTAAAATTGCGCCCTTTTATTCATTAATCAAATTTTTGCTTTAGAAAATGAATTTATTGCTTCCTATAAATATGGAGTATACGACACGAAAAGCAAACGTGAGAAACATTGGACAATTAATTTACCAGGAACATGTGCTGAATTTCTAGCCTTTATTGTCAAGCGAAATTCTGAATTTAAAAATATATAAATATATATTTCTAATAGATTTACGATTATTTTAAGAAGGTAGTATAGTCGAGGTTTTCGACCGTCGGTATTCGAGTTTCTACTTAAAGCGCCATCTATGAGAGAGAGAAAAGAAGTTAATTTGATATTTATGAAAAAATTCGTCATCGAGTTGTAAGAATCGATTTCAAATTTTTGATTTATAGAAATTAAATTGTAATACAAAAGAAAAATTATTTTTAGGTTGATAAATGATGGAAATAGTTGATAATAAATGGAAATAAAAATAAATTTCTAAAAAAAAAAAAATAATTTGACAGATTTATCGTGTGTACAAATACTTTGCTGGACGAATGTACATGAGAGTAAACCAATGTTTAAGAATAAAATAAATTCATGACGCAATTAGTCAGAATACTACAAGAACGAAAGTTTTGCACATTAGGGTTCCGCTTATTTATTTGGTGATTTTTTCCTTGCATTTTTCTCTGTTTTAAACGAAAAAAAATGTGCTCTGCTTTGCTGCACAAAATATTGCAGTTTTTGGAGATTCCATTTGGCATGGAAAAGAGATTTGGTGGAATTGGAACCCTAAAGTGCAGAATCTCCACAAGAACTATAAAATTAATTGGTGACAAGGATATAACAAAATTTAATAACTCTAGAACTTTATGAAGAATTAATTGCACAAATGCTATGAGAAGCACTAACTAATTCAGAGATAAGTCGATTATGTGATGGTTAAATTAACTTTTATAAGCACAAATTAATCCTTAGACACTGTTTTGAGGATTTTTGAAACAATAATCTGTTTATATTTTGAAAGCCAGACACTTCAAAATGAACTACAGCGTACGTGACTTGATATGGGTCAATCGTTATATTTAGCAACACATATTCCCTTCGTTATATTAAAACACCCATAAATAAAATAACGTGAAAATCAGTGTTTATTTTGAAAGGAATGTTTTCCGTTGTGCGAAAGACGATAAATCTGTTGAGTAATAACTTATTATTGTTATATTTATAATAATAACTTCAAATTTTAATTTAATTTTTTTAAAACTTATTTTTATTTTATAGCTTCACTTTTTTTTGAAGACACCACGGAGCTCTAACACAGACATCATTCATGTCCATACATAATAATTTTTGTACATGAATTCAACTAGATATCGCTCTTATAGGGAAAATATTAAATAAGTCAGTGATATTATTTAATCGTTGTACATGATTTTCCTAGTGCTAGAAATTTTAGTAGGGATATCATGTTACAGAAGAACTGCACGTCCTCAAATATATATTTCTCATGAACAATTTTGTTAAAAAATATGAAACATTTTTTTTATTTCACAAATATTTTAAAATTTTATTTGAAGCTAATAGGTATATTCAAGATATCAGCCTTTATTTATTCCTATACTTTTCAACTTCACGAATTTGATTTTAAACCAAATATATTTTAATAGAGTGTTTGATTGGTGTCATATAAAGGATAATTATGGAACTACCATGATATGTTATTTTTGTAATATGATGTTTCTGATATTATATGTACTGTAGCGATAATAATTCCGACTAGACTTATAATTCTGACATTAAAGCATTCAATTCAATGTTAGCTGTTTAACAAAACATGCAATTCTACCTTTCATCCCAGCCACACTAATTATATCTTTATGCTTGTATGAATCAATTCCTATGAAAGAGTTATAATGAATCAGTATAAAAGCTAAATCGCTATTAACATGTGAAAAAAAAATACAATGAATAGAAGAGAGATAGAGGAAATAACAAGTATTTCTAACAAAATATATTAAAAACAAAAATTTCAGAATTTACTACTTTTTGGGGAATTGAATGAATAGCGTGCAAATAAAATCTTCTCATTTGTTATCTCATGATTTAACAATCGTTACAACTACAGTATAATCGACAGTACTAGCAATAACTTCCCAGTGACCATATGACAATATCACCAATATTGAACAGAAAAATAAATTTTATAAAAGTTAACAAATTAAAAATAAAGAAATAATTTATTGCTGATTTAAGACAAGCTAATCTAAAATTCTAAAATTCACATTGTAAAATAACTTGTAATTAGTTGCAAATGAAATAATTTATATGGTATATAATATTTTTCAATTCCACATATTTTTAATTATATTTATTTTATAAACTTATAATTTACTATGATTGATTTTAAGTGGATGCAAATTAATAAATATTTCATTAAAACTGATGAAATATTTATTAATTGAAACATGACTGGGAGAATTGAAACATGACTTTTATAATAAATTTTAATAATCTCTAATAATTCTTTTAAAAAATTTTCTAATCTAATAACTTTTTCTAATAATTCTAATATTTTTTTCTAACATTCACGTTCACGAATTAAATTCCAAACAGTTTTAAAATAAAATAATTTTATTATACAAATTATTAATATTAAAGTTAATAACTAACAATAATAAGAATTTCATAATAAAAATAACTAATTAATTATATGAACAATTTTATCATAAAATTAACTAATTAATTTTATTTGCCATATGGCTGAGTGACTAGAGTTCTGGAACTCGTGGTTACATGTTTCAGGTTCCAGTCCAGAGGGTGCCATGGACGTTTGTGCGCCCACTTTAAACCGTAGGTCCTGGCCTGATATGACGGTAGAGCGTTGGGCGTAAGGCGGACAGCCCTAGCCTGTATAAAGAAAACATCTCCTCTCTCGAAATCTGCCAGCTGGCAAACTGTCTCGGGCAATCATAGGTGAAGAAGTGTTTTGTATAGTATTGATTATTGTAATGTAAATAAAATTTTGGATGGCAATGTTTTAGCCGAATTT
The DNA here is from genome assembly GCA_021605095.1 of Caerostris extrusa. NCBI lineage: Eukaryota > Metazoa > Arthropoda > Arachnida > Araneae > Araneidae > Caerostris > Caerostris extrusa. The sequence continues at coordinate 10,846 of BPLR01009734.1, read as the reverse complement.
GATTAGTACATATTGATTAAAAAATATACAAGGTATGTGAGTATACTATGCAGATCAGCATATGAATATATTTCCGTACTAATTTTGTGTCTTAAATTGAAAAATACTTCGTTTATATCAACAACATATATATATTATGTTCTAAATTGAAAATATACTTCATATATATATATATATATATATATGTTTACATCAACATATATATATATATATATATTCGTTTACATACATATTATATATATATATATATATATATATATATATATATATATATATATGGGTTTGTGCTCTAAATTGTATAAGTGGAAATCTTATAATATTATTGAAAAGACATTCTTATTTGTCGTCATATCTAAAAGGATACTTGATTTGATATTGATAAATTTGGATTAAATATCTGACTTCATTTAAAATAATATTCAATAGACAGATTAAATAAATAAAACCTCAAAAATACTAATTAATCTTATTTCTTTACTTATTGAAATAGTTCTTTTGTTTACTTTTTACTCTTTGTTAATATGACCAAAAATGTTTAATTACAAGTTTATTGTTTCACTAGATTAAAATGAGAAATTCAAAAATCAAACAAACGACTTTCCAAAAGCCATTGTGATATTTTCTAATAAACCTATTTAGAAGAGTAAATTTCTGAACTACTTTTAATTAACATTGTCCAATTTTTTTTTTTTTTTAAGAAAATCTGAAAATAAATATTCAAATGAGTATGTGAATTTGATATTATACAGAAATTTTGGATACAAAAAGAATCAATTTAAGCAAATTGATGGAAAGTAAAGAGGAGGATTTTCAAAACAAACAAATCATCTGATAACTGTCTTTTAATTAAAATAAAAAGAGTATTTCAATGCATTCAAGGTATTTTATCAAAATAAAACAATTAATAACAATAACAAAATGATATTTAATTACATATACAAATTGAAAGTAAATATTTGTTTAGGAATAATTATAGCAAGTGGTAGAAATGTAAAATTGTGTTTAATTTATCTAAATCCAAATAAAATTAATTGTGAATAATCGCCATTATAAGCAAAAAAAATAATTTTAATCAAGCAAAATATTAATTTCGAAAATTCATTAAAAACCTATTGATTTGTTTGTTGTAACTTAAGAATAATCAGTTTTAAGAATTGAAATTATATTATGATTATATATATCAATTTAAAGTTAGGATTTTGAAAAATAATGTAAGTATAGCTAATATTTATATTATATTAAATAATTAATATAATTATATTACATTAATTATTTAATTTAATTCAATTATATTAAATTTTATAAAATATATTAATTTTCAACTTGCGATTAATTTTCGATTTCAACTTGCATATCAATAAATTTAAACTAATTCAATGTATATATTTAAATGTTAAATTAACCTTTATATATTCAATTTTCTTTCTATATATCAGAATGATAAATATTTTAAATCACGATATTTCAAAATAATTTTAATTTTAAATTATTTAATTGAAATGTGAAACATAATATCGTAATAAATTTTAGTAGTGATATATTTTATAATTAATATATTTTAATATAATATTTAAACCAATTATATTCAAAACGAATAATATGTTTTAATGTTTTAGTTTATTTTAATATTTTTAAAAGTTTTTTTTTAATTAAGTTGCATAGATAAGTAGAACGAAATAATATTTCTCAATTATTAAACTTTTTTTTTTAAGTTCTTAAGTTATGTTTTTAAAATTTTAAAATTAATGTTTCGTTTGATCCTATCTGCATTATTGAGTATTTGCTATATATACATTGTACTTTATTGAAGAACAATGCCCTTTCCAAGTACATACTACGATTGATTGATTTAAAAATTGTGATAAAGAAAATTTTACTAGAATAAAGTGCGTTTAACGTATTTATACGTATAGATGTTAAATTAACCTTCACAAATTCAATTTTTTTCTCTATAAATTAGGATGATAAGCAATTTAAAGAATATTTAGAAATAATTTTAATTTAAATTATTTAATTAAAAATACGAAATATAAAAACGCGATATATTTTAGTATCAATATATTTAATGTAGTATTATATTTTATAATTAAAATATTTTAATATAACATTCCATCCTTTTATATTCAAAATGAATAATATTTATGTTTTAATGTATTTTATTTTTTAAATAAGTTGTATTAATTAAGTTACTTAGATAAGTAAAACGAAAATAACATTTCTCAATTATTAAACTTCTATTTTAAATTTTTAAATTATATTTTTAAAACTTTATTTTGTGTGCGTTGGTGAACATTTATACTCATTGCACTTTAATTGAAGAAGAATCTCATTTCTGTGTTTACACTACTATTGATCTAATTAAAAATTGCGATAAATACGATTTTTAATTGGTCTAGAAGAAAGTGCATTTAAAACTACTAAGTGAAAAAGTGTCATTTTAATATGTACAAACTTCATATTCCAATATAGACTACTTTCAATCTATTCAAATACAGATAGTTTCCAATCTATTCCTATACAGACTACTTCTAATCTATTCTAATACAGACTACTTCCAATCTATTCCAATACAGACTAAGTAAATTAACAGTAAATAAAAACGTAGATATAATCAATAAATATATAACTAAAAATAATTTAACTTTTATTAACTTATTATTTTTAGCTTAATTAATTTTTTTGCTTTTAAAAAATTACAATACAAAATTCCATAACTCTAAATTTTAATAATAAAATTTATATATTAAATTATCCTTGTATTTTGTAACCTAATTGAAACAAGTAAACAAATTATAATACCTTAAGAAAATAAATTATTGATTTTATTGTATAGATTGTTTTGCTCCTCAATATAGTTTAGAAATCAAAAGTATGGATTTAATAGAGGTCCAATGATAAATGTATAGTTTTAAATGATTAAAAAAGAACAAAAAACATCGAAAATCATCGATTGGATACATCATACACAAACAATGAAATGGATATGACCCACACACAAGCACGAAATAAAAAATGACAGTAATGAATTAACTAGTATAATATATTTTCAGTGAAATTATATTTGGGTCCAAACTTCATAAACTATCAGGGTTTTCAAAACGACTTTATTTTTCAAGGACTTTTACTTTTGAAATACGAAATGGATCATGGCTCGTTCAATTTGTTTATCATCCACTACGCAGAAGAATCAATACTTCTTGGCAAAGTGCCTTAAAAATTTCTTTCAGAACCCCAGTGACAAAATGCCACGAATCCACAGTTGTTGTGAATGGATTCTGAAAAATACGGGAAAATTATTAGTTTTCTGAAAATAAATCGATTTTTTCACTCCTTACTTTCCTTAGCAGAATAGTTAAATATGGGTCAATTAATCCTATATGTACCAGTGTTGTCTGTTATGACAAAATATATTAATTTCAATGTTATTTACTATATTGATTTCAAAGTTTTTAGCATATAAATTTCAAAGTTATATACAGTATTAATTTCAGTTATTTATAAAATATTAATTATAATGTTATTTACCATATTGATTTCACAGTTATATACAGTATTAATTTCAATGTTATTTTCAGTATTAATTTCAATGTTACTTACCATATTAATTGAACAGCTATTTACCATATTAATTTCAAATTTATACAGTATTAGTTTCAATGTTATTAGCCACATTGATTTCAAAGTTATCCAGCATATTAATATCAAAGTTATCTACCATATTAATTTCAATGTTATATAAGTATTTAAAATTAGTTATAGTATTTATTTCAATGTTATTTACAATATTGATTTAAAAAGTCATTTACCATAGTGATTTCAAGTTATACACAGTATTAATTTCAAAATTATTTACAGTATTAATTTCAAGAGTTATTTACAATATTAATTTCAATGTTAGTTTCAAAATTATTTACAATATATAAGTATTAATTTCAGTTATTTATAAGTGATATTAATTATAATGTTATTTACCATATTGATTTCACAGTTATATACAGTATTAATTTCAATGTTATTTTCAAAAATTTCAATGTTTACCATATTAACAGCTATTTACCATATTAATTTCATATACAGTATTAACCACATTGATTTCAAAGTTATATACAATATTTAACCATTTTTCAAATTTATATACAGTATTAATTTAAAATTAGTTATAGTATTTATTTCAATGTTATTTTTGTTTATTTTACCATAGTGATTTCAAAGATTTATACAAGTATTAATTTCAAAATTATTTACAGTATTAATTTCAGAGTTATTTACAATTTTAATTTCAATGAATTTACCATATTGATTTCAAAGGTATTTACCATATTAATTTCAAAGTTATATACGAGTATTAATTTCAAAGTTATATACAATATTATTTTCAAATTTATTTACACAGTATTAATTTCAATGTTATTTACCGTACTAATTTAAAAGTTATTTACCATATTAATTTCAAGTTATTACAGTATTAATTCAAAGTTATTTACAGTATTAATTTCAAGTCATTTAGTTTATTAAATATTATATTTAAGTAGTTGGAAATTATACTAATTTTCAAATGATAAATTGAATATAAAATTTGTGAAAAAATAAAATTTTGGATATTGAATTTACATGTTCTACTTCAAAATATTTTGATGTTTCCATATCAATTATTTTCAATTACAAGCAATATTTCTTATAACTTTAGGAATTTAATAAAATGGAGTTAATAATTTACTCATACATTTTAGATCATAATTACATATTTAATTATTTCTTGAAATTCGACTTAGAATGCTTGGTGGAAGTTTTCGGATTTTCTCATACGACATATCGGAAGTATATTTTTATGCATCCTGTGTGTGTAATTGAGTGTCGGATTTTCTGCTTAGAGGTGGAGTTCTAATATGTCTATAATTATTTGTTTTTAAATGCGTTAAATATTGTATGTCTATAATTGTATATGTGTGGTTTGTGCATGTGTAAAATAAAGTTGCCACACTTCTCCAACCTGTGTCTTAAGTATTTCAACCCAACCGTACTCAGTTACGATCTGGTTTGCCCAGCATGTTCACTACGCCATTTAAATCAGCTGTATGCTAATAATATCTAATTATTTAAACATGAGTGTAAGCACACATATTGTTTCTACCACGATATCATAGTGTATTCCAAATTTCGAAAATCTTTGCGTCTTCATTTTATTTACGGATTAATGAAAGCTAATGCTTTTAGGTAAGCTTCTTTCATTTGAATCAAAATATTACTCTCTAAAATACTGTTTTTAACAAATGCATAGTGATAAGTTGCTCTGGAAAATCTTCTCGAAGTCTTTTATTTATATTATAAGTATTCCCCTAGCTGCAGAAAATTTAATGGACTAGAAAAATTTAAACTGATTTACACACACACACACACACACACATATATATATATATATATATGACAGCGGTATGTCAGGATATGCAGAAATATTTAAATATTTCTTTAATATGTAATTATTAAAAGTGAAGTTATTTACAATTTATTAAAGATAAGAATTTAGTTAAGAAAAAAGATGAAAACTGTTGGAGTGAAGAGAAAAATAATTATTAAAATGTATTTTTTTAAGTTAATCCAAATAATACAATGCAAAAAATAATAAATTACTTCAAAAGTACAATATTTTTTAATTTAAAGATCTGAAAATTTTATAAAAAAGCAACTTTAATGAATGGTTATTCAAATTTTAGTAATAAATATTAATACTCTGAAATTGCCATTCTTTTTTTTTTTTCAATAATATATATTGCAATTACATGTGTAGTTCTCAGTAAACTTTTTATTAATTTGTGTAGCTTTTATAATTAATATTGAAATTATATAATCAATGTATTAATAATTATATAATCAAAATTTAACATTAATTACTCATACTTTGATATTAATTTTATAATTTTTTTCTTTAAAATTTATTAAAGTAATATTTGTAAATCTTCAGTTTCAAAAATTTCTTCACCTAGAAGCAAGAATATGTTTTTTTTTATAATTTTATTTTTATTCTTAATAACCATTTTTCTAAGATATAAAATATATTTTGCTATATTTGTAAATAAGTACTTAATATACGAGTATATGATAACAAAATTTAAGTATAATAAAATAATTTAAAAAGTGAATATTACATTCACATAATTTTTATTTCTAATACATAATGTTAACTAAAATTTTTCAGCATGTTCTTCACATTGGGTTCTCATTAATGCTGTGTTATTGATCATTAAAGTACTGATATCATATTAAATATTTTTTGCTGATATTATGCTGATAGCATGAAGGTGCTTGGATGAAGTTTTCTAGTTTTTTTTTTTTTTTTTTATCTATACGACACGAGCAGTTATCCTTGCATTGCCTTTTTGCATCTATGAAAGTACATCAACGACTTAAAGGACATCACTGATGAAAAAAATTGTGGTGTTTGCAACAAAGTTAATGAACATACATTAAACTGTAATTATTATCGAAATCATTAAATCTAAAAATTGTTTTGTCAATTATAGAAATTAAAGTTAAATATTTAGAGAAGGTCTGAGTCTTATTATTACAATTATTGCTATTTGTGTTCGATAATGTTAAATTCTAATGATGATCCACGAATAATAATTTGTTTCGCTAAATATCATTTTTTAGAATGAGTGAACTGATATAGCATTTTGTTTTCAGTTTTATGAAAAAAAAAAAATTATAATTTTTTTTTTTTTAAAAATTCTTTTAATGTTTTAACCTTTTTATATATTTTTTTAATAATACTTTTTAAAATTCATTAATATCTTCATCTAAATTTTTATATTTATTTTATTCAAGTTTTATAGATATATACACAGTTGATTTTTTAAAAAAATTCCTTTAAAACTTGGGACCAAAACTGTTTTTTTATCACTTCGAAATTATGCCTAAGTGGACGTAAAATGACCAGCTCAAATACAGGAGGAATTGCGTTTCTAATTCCACTAGTTGCGTCCATTGCAAAATGGCTTTTATATCAAACAATTTTATTGCAACTTTTGATATAGAATCGTGTATAATGAGCAACAAATTCTCAAAAGGAGTTGCTAGTGAACTCATTTTTTGGGAAAACATCAGGATGCATTTCGCATCGGCGAGCCCTTTGACCTCCGATTTACAAACTTTAAAAAACTCTTAATGGGAAAAAATTGAATCTATAAAAAAAAAAGGTAAAAATCTATAAAACCATCTCCAATGTTTTATTTTAAATTCATATGTACTTCATTTTTTTGTTAAAAATTTCTTAGACATGAATCTGGCATTTTTGCCTCTGGACTATTTCACATACTAATTAACTAACAATTTTTCTACATCTATAATGTAGAAAATAACTATTTTTTAAAAGTAGTACTTTTGCTATGTATAAAAGTTATACATTCAATTTTTGATTTGATTAAAAGCTAATGTTGTTTTCGAATTGTTAAGTCACGGTTATGACAGGGGGTTTTGAAAATTGATAAGTTTAAGAAAGTTTTTGAAACATTTCAATTTATTATTGGAATCCTCTAAACGGAAAAAAATCAAAATGTTGAGTTAATTAAGACAAATTATTTGATTTTCAATGAAATTCTTCGAAAGAGTTCTTTTTTATTATCTGAAATAAAAGAATTAGCTGTAGTTCTTTTGAAATTTTCACATAAACATAAAATCTAAAATATCTGGATTAATCCATTTCGCATAGATAGTCCGTGTGTCTGGTCATAAATTGATCGTTTTTACCCAGTGACTAAAAATTACTCCCGGACAGCCAGACATACCAATTTTAATGTCATGGTGGAAGGAGCATTTAAACCAAAAAGTATTTTATCCCCAATTACCAATCTCCAATGTATCAATAAAAATTTAAATTCCACAAAATATCCGAATATATAACTTGAAATATTAATCTAGTCAGTCTGGTAACTGGAAGGTTTTTCCATAAAGCATCTCAGTGAATCAAAATCACAGTGAAATGAAAAAAAATCTTTTAGAAATGCTTAAGTAAATTATAAAAAAACAAAAATTAATTGTAGTAAAAAAAAGAATGAAGGAGACTGTAATAACAAAATGCCTAAAATCTATCCGTCTGCTAAAATAAAAAAAAAAATCATAAATTGCTCTACTTATTAAAAAAATAACAATAACAATAAAGAAACAAAAATAAAATAATTAACAGTAAATGAATCATGACTTGAAAAAAAAAAACTGAAAAATCAATTTTTACTGAAATCGTTTATTTTGTTTTCTATCCTCTAGATGGCAGCACTAAGTAAAGTGAAATACTACTTTACTTCATACTGTACATAGTCAAACAATTGAAATTGAGTCAGATAAAAATTAGTTTAAGGATACCAGGTGGGCTGAAAAGTTCGTAGCCTGGCATAGAAAAATTCTTTTTTTTTGATAGAAATTAATTTTATTATTCAATATAGTTGCCTTCGAGGCGATACAACGATTATAGCGGTCATACAATTTTTCGATACCATGTTTATATTTTGTCTTTAGCCACAAAATAGGCTTCAGTTTCGGTGTTTAGCTCTTCATCGGCAGGACATTTTTCTGTCCAGCGAGCATCATCTTGAGGTCTGAGAACAGAAAAAAAGTAGGTGGGGCCAGATCTGGAGAATACGGTGGATGCGGAAGAAATTTGAAGCCCAATTCATGTATTTTGCCATCGTTTTCATTGATTTGTGACACGGTTCATTGTCTTGATGGAACAGCACTTTCTTCTTCAAATGAAGCCGTTTTTCCGCGATTTCGTTTTGAACGCTCCAATAACGCTACATAATAGTCGCAGTTTATGGTTTTTCCCTTTTAAGATAGTCAATGAATATTATATCATGCGTATCCCAAAATATTGATGCCATAACCTTGTAAGCTGACTTTTTCATCTTTCCACGCTTTGGAGTAGGTTCATCAAGGGCAGTCCACTCGGAGGGCTGTCGATTGGACTCCGGTGTGAAAGGATGGAGCCATGTTTCATCCATTGTCACATGCCGACTCAAAATTCGGGTTTATTACGATTGAACAGCACAAAAAACTGCATAGAATCATCAATTCGTTGTTGTTTTGGGTCGATTGTGAGCACGCACAGCACCCACTTTGAACAGAGCTTTCGCATATATCAAATATTCATTCACGATATGTCCAACACGTTCCTTTGATATCTTTAGGATCTCAGCTATCTCAGTCAACTTCACTTTTACGTTTATCAGAAATTATTTTTTAAGGACTTTTTGATGTTTTCGTCGGTAACAGCCTCTTTGGGGCGTCCACTGCGTGCATCGTCCTCGGTGCTCATTACGTCTCTTTTAAATTTAGCAAATCACTTCTCTAGGGTTGATTTTCCTGGTGTAAAGTCCGAATAATGTTTATCGAGCCAAGCCTTGGCTTCAATAGCATTTTTGTCGCCAAAAAGCAATGCTTTATTAACACACGAAATTTCTTTTTATCCATTTTGTCAAACTAACAAAAGTTGCTTCACTAAAAATGCTATAACTCACATACTAATAGTGCGGATGCTGTCAAATTTATAGGTTTTGAAGGTTAGAGCTAACTAAAATTCATATGGATTTAATATTAGTAGCGCCATCTATGTGTAATCCTACGAACTTTTCAGACCACTTGGTATGAATTCAACATTTAAACAGTCTTTTAAATGTTGACAAAAATTATAAATATTTAAGATTAAATAAATGATTCTCAATTTATTCCAAAGTTACTTTATCACGTATAATTTATTTTACATAAAACTTGCTTGCTAGTTTATTATTATTAAAATTATGTATTTGAATTTATATTTGATTATTGATTTATCTCTATGTGCAACTTTAAACGTTTTACTATAAATGTATATTATTCACATAAATTCAAAATAATTTCATCTATCGATGATGATCAGAAATGATGGAATTTATCTTGTTGATATTTAAAAAATAAAGTGACTGATAAAATATATTTACAAATACCTTTAAAATAAACAATATAACAAATGTGACATATGCTTACAAAAAAAAAAAAAAATCCCTTGGATATCATTCCAGTTATATTAAAACAACAGAATTATAATAAATAGTAAATTATAAGCAATTGAATAATAATTTTAAAAATATCTAATATATAAGCAAGTACATTCATTTGCAAGCATATGCAAAGCCTTTAAATATGAACAGCATTAAGTTTTTTATTTCATAAGTCAACATAGAAAACCTTTCATTTATGTAAATGTAGCTATACTTCAACAGAGGAAATTTATTTCATTTCTGTATGAAATTAAAGAATTAAATTAAATAATAAATTTCATTATTTTTTTCATAAGTAATAAAGTCATGCAGAAATCAATATTATTCTTTGACAGCAAATCAATTAAAAAACTGTGTTTATTTATTAACACATTTCTATAATTCATCTATTTCTTATTGATTAAAATATGAATAGATTATTTTTTTTCTTGTTAAAGATTTTTTTTTTTTTTTTTCAATTTTTGCCTGTAAATAAAAAATATTTTTACCCTTCTAAAAATTCAATTTGAACCATACATCTAGTTTTTTTTTCACTATTAATTTTATTTTATTTGGGTATAATAATTATGAGCAATATAAATTTAATAATAAGTCAGCCAAAAAACAAATAAATAAAAAGTCAAAAAAATATTTAAATGCAAAATAAAAACTAAATTTCAATTCTTTTTGTAGAAATATCTTGAACTTCGTTTGCTACTAAAATACGTAACCCTAAATTTTTGTAAAGTTGCATTAAATATATCATTGAACCTTAAGCAAAAATTAGCACTTTATCTAAAAAAAAAAAAAAAAAAAATGAGTCAAATTCTCGAGAGGTAGAA